>CM073139.1:48171100-48196100 GCA_037039145.1 Fundulus diaphanus | reverse complement strand
GGGGAAATAAACCCAGTTTTGAAAATTATCACTGTGTCCTCATGCTTGACCGGCTCGGTCCCTCACACCAACCAATCCATGGACTCAAGTGACTGTAAATAGGATTTCAGCTGCCAGGTTGGATGAGTTGTGGCAGCTGCAACTTAAACAAGATTTTCCTGATGCAGGTCAAACTGAGGAGATTGAGATGTCCAAATATGACAAGCAGTTTATTTCTATGATGTGTAAGTCTGTGGAGCTGAAGAATGGACATTACAGTTTGTCTCCCAATGTAAAATGCAGAACTGCAAATGCCAAATAACAGATCAGTGGCAGAGCAACGTGCACTGAATTTAAAGAAAAGATTTTCCAAAGATGGCAGCTACTATAAGGAGTATGTGGCGTTCATGGACAGCATCTTGGAGAAAGGTTATGCAGTGGAATGCCAAAGATGCTTTTGAGATTCCATCAGGAGACTGTTGCTATGATGGCTGACGTGGAGGCCTTGTTTTATCAAGAGCAAGTGAGTGATGAAGACACAGACCTCCTTAGATTCCTCTGGTGGCCTGAAGGTGATTACAGTAAGGAGCTGGTGGATCATAAGATGCTGGTGCACATTTTCAGAGCGACGTCATCACCAAGTGTAGCAACTTTTGCCATGCAGAAATGTGCTTCTGATTTTGAAGGAGGGTTTGGTTGAGACGCAGCTCAAACTGTATTTAAGAACTTTTATGTGGATGACTGCATTAAGTCTGTTAAGGATGAAGGTAGTGCGATTTCCTTTGCTGCTGCTTTGACAGAAATGCTGGCAAAAGGCGGCTTCCAGCTGACAAAGTGGTCCAGTAACTGTCGAACGTTGCTTAACACCATACCAGCAAATGAACGAGCAACTGGATTTCAAGATCTGGATTTGGATCATGATTCCTTACCAGTGGAGAGGGCCCTGGGAACACAGTGGTGTGCGGAAACAGACCAATTCAAGTTTAAAATCAATCTCAAAGAGCGCCCACACACCAGAAGAGGACTACATTCACTGGTTAGTTCTATCTTCGATCCAATGGGTTTGCTCGCTCCCGTCATTTTACCAGTAAAGAACCTTCTTCAGGAGTTATGTCGTTTAAAATACTCTTGGGATGAAGAGCTACCAGACACCATCATTAAAGGTTGGAAGAAGTGGCTTTCTGGACTCAAGCTACTGGAAGAATTTGGAGTGGAGAGGTGCATTAAAACCAAGCATTTTGGTAGACCAGTCTTTGCACAACTTCACCATTTTGCTGTTGCAAGCGAAGATGCTTATGGCACAGTAAGCTATCTGGTGCTAGATAATGACTCAGGTGAGGCACAATCCACTCTGCTGATGGCCAGAGTCACAGTCGCTCCTCTAAAAACACCCACTGTTCCCAGGCTGGAGCTCACAGCTGCTACGCGAGAATAAAATCATGAAGCGGCTTGGACATACAGTCAGTGATGAACTCAGGGTCATTGGGTCTTTCAAGTCTTAAATTATCATTAAATTATTTTATGGCAACCTAACCGTGAGTGCCCAGTCCCTGGTTTATGTCCAAGCAGCTTGCTACTCCATGTATGATCTACAGCCATGTTGAACTTTTTGGTAGCTCTTCTTTGTAGCAACCCTCTGGTGCCAAGAACAATGAATGCCTGGTGTAGACTGCCCTAGAAAACCCCTGCAGCCCCCTCAGTTGGCTCTCAGCAAGCCCTCCAGCCTTTCACCATGCAGGCCTCTACCAGATACAGGCACTAGGGCTTCTTACAATTGTGGGCTTCGCCCTTTGGGTCTTCCCGGGGGACTGTTAGCTTCAGAAGGACTACTTGCCTGGTGGATTCAGATGTTTGAAACAAGGCTGGCCTGAGTTACCTCCTTGCAGTATGCTCTGGGAACTTCAGCTGCCTTGCAGGTTAATTTCAGCTTTCAGCCATGAGCTAGTAGCCCCCACTAGACCTTGTAAGCCACCTGAGGTTTCTCACCTGCCTTGACAAAGGGGATTTTGTGCCCTGATGTTTGCTGGATTCTAATGCAGATGGTGTCAGCTACTTCAGCGCCTAGTCAATGTGCCAAGTGTACCACCCCTCTCCCAGGACTTTACGGCAGCAACTTAGGACATTTTCTTGTGAGCCTTGTCCTGGGCACAATGGACCCATTGGTGTTTCTGCTAGCCCCCAGTAATGGTGCCTGGATGAGCTTGGGAGGACACCAACTTGATCAGAAACTTCAGTCTTGCAGACTGACTTCCAAAAGTCGGACCAGGTGATTTTTTTGTGTACATGCATTACAGTTAATCCAGTGTCCCTCTTGGTTAATGGCCATGATCCTGTTCTACATGCAGTCATTTGTTTATATGTTTAAAATATGGTTCATCTAAATTGTTTACATAAATCGCTGCTGTATCTTTATCCTGAAAAATAGTGCAATCTACTATGATTTTTAGAGTGGTTTCTAGAGTGATCCTTTTCAAGCTGTATGCAAATGAACTTTCGTTCTGTACGCACTTTGTGCATGCAAAATGACAATAAAGATATCTATCTATCTATCTATCTATCTATCTATGTTCATTCTTCACCTACACCCAGATCTCTGCCTTGACCATCTGTTGTATCTCTTTACCCTGGGCTCTGTCATACTGTGGTCTTGTGTAGTTACCCAGCCTGTCCAACTGTCACTGAGCCAACAAAGATGCCATGCTTCAGCCTGGCTTCAGCCTGTTTGACTGCCTGCTGCACCTTCCACATCCTTCTGATAATGAAGCCTGCTGAAGAGACGCTGCTTCTGGCTAAGTCTCTGTAAAGCAGCACCTCCAAACTTTTTCCAAACTATAAACTGACTCAATCTAAAAGTCTGTACTATAACCTTCCACCATAATCCTAATTTGTCTAAACTATTTAACTAATCAAGTAATTATTTGATGTTCTACATGCAGTAATTTGTTTATATGTTTACAATATTAATTCACTTAGGTCATCCAAGTTCAATTATGTGTTTCTTGATGAAAAAAGGTTCTTCTTACGAATAGCGGGTGATTCTGTTTCAAGAGGAAGAGCTCAAACATCCGGGTGTATCATCCATGGATAATGGCAGAGTGGACATGCAGTACTTTTGGTACCTCCTCCGTCCGTCTTAGTGAAGGGCAAAGCTCTTGTTGAACTAGTCTTCCGGATAACCTTCACATATGATCATGAGATATATGAATCATAAAGCAGAATTAAGTTACCTTCCTCAGTAGTGTGATCAGGATTTGTCAGAGATATTTTGAGGAACTTTGTAATCCTGGGGGGAAGACAGCTACCACTTTCAGCGCATAAAGTAGTCCAGTGATTATTTGAAGTTTTTAAGCATATACCATCAGAAGAAATTTCAAGGCAGAGCCAGAATACTTAGAGGAATTGGATATTCTGTCTGGCCAGCAAACACCTTGGGAGTGTCTAGAACCACCTGGGGAGTGTTGTTGGGGATCATGATACCTGGGTTTCCGTACTAAACGTGTTACCTCTGGGACTCAAACCAAAATGAACAGAAGAAAATGACTCGATGAATGAATAGTTTTAAAACAGGAACATCGGAGACAGAGTTCAGTATGTCTTGGTGACCAGTAGTTGGAACAACTGATTAATTTATTGGTTGAACAAATCTAATTAAATGGAAAATTTAAGGGAACAATCACATTCTTCCAAAAAATCTAGTTTTGACAGTGAAAGTGCATTTTTATCTAGCACATGGATTCTTTGAATATCATCACATTCAAATTAATGACTTCAAACAGTCGTTCATTATGAAACTTCTGTTTTAAATTGTAATAGTGTTCTCAGTTTTTGACAGAAGCCATGTAATTCCAAGTCTTTGCTACTTTTATGTAATGGTTTTATCTCTTTGTTGTTAGTCTTTCAGGCTGTCTGATCACAGAGGAAGGCTGTTCTTCTCTGGCATCGGTCCTGAGGTCCAACCCCTCCAATCTGAGAGAACTGGACCTGAGCTACAACCACCCAGGAGAAGCAGGACTGAAGATGCTCTCAGCCAGTGTGAAGGTTCCTCATTGCAGACTTGACACTCTAAGGTCAGGACTCATCATATGGTCAAAAATACCTGGCAGCAGATGCCTACAACCTGGTCCTCAATTGCTGGTGTTCTGGATGCTTTCTGTTTTGAATCAAAAAGTGAATCAGCTTAGAACCATATTGTGACAGACTGAATTTACAGTAAAACAGATGGGTTCAAGCTGGAAAAAGAGGGACAGAATGCCTGAGGAACATATTTCAAAGAGATTTCATTTGTCCTTTGCTACGTGGTGAAGTCATTGAGTCTTCTTTTCATGAAAGGATGCCTAAGTTATTATATTAGCCAAATAGAAGTGGCACATGATTTTACAATGTATTGTGGCATGTGGTTGCCATTTTCCAGGGCATTGTTTTTGGTTTGTACCTGGAGCTTTTGTTTACGTTGCTGATTGTGATGCCAGGCTGTGAGAGATAGAGACACAAAGTGCTTTAGGAATGGACTATAATAAAGAGAATAGCTTTGCTATTTTGAAAAATCTTTATAAATTATACCTCAATTATACCTACCTTTTTGTATATTCATGTTATTCCTTGAAATAAGGTGGAGTATCTAAACCTACTTAGTATCTAACGTATATTTAACATATATGAACTTGTGTATATTTCATTTTATACAGTTTCTTTAATCTAGAAAAGTTAATTATACAAGTTATTTTATAGTACCAATTTTTGCCTGAAATTACATATCTGAAAAAATAATAATTACTACTAAAGTTATAAAGTGTAAATGTAAAAGTTAGTATTTGTGTGACACAAAGGCATCATAGAACATTTTTCAGATGGAACCATTATTGCAAATGTCACACTGTTGGATTTATAGGTGATTTAGGTGAGAAACAAAACCAAAATGTTTGAGGCCAGGCGAGATTTCTTTGAAAATAAACCCTGCAAAGCATTATGAAAACCCATTTGAAATTATAGGAGAAGCCTCAGACTGTATAGATCCACATCTTTGCTATAACTGCAACAAATCTGGACTGAATCAGTTGAAGTATATTTTTTCTGTAAATGTTTTAGTGGGCAGTGCGCAAGGCGGACCTGTGATTTTGGCACAACTGTGCCAAATGTGTTTTACACGTCATTAAAGGGATTCAGGTCAGATAAAAGTGCTGATTTCCATTGTAGGACTCCTGCATATGACAAAGTATTGGTTTATAAGATTTATCCCAGTTTAGACTTAATGGACCATTGTGCAGAGCATATAATGAATAAAATGAAGAGAAAATTTGATGAATTGTGTCCTTTTTTTCTATTATATAAAAAAATACTTAAATGAAAGAAAAACCTAACATCATAAGAAAAACGAAGTTATCAATAAAACAAGAATGTGAAACACTTTTCAGTAAGCAGCTATCAATAAATGTGTAATGTGTGACGTCACTTCCTGTTTGCGGTAAGGCGTATTGCATCACTTCCTGTTTTCACTGCGTGAGCAACGGTTTGTTGCTCCAGATTCTCTCGCTTTTATCTTTAATCTCTTTGCTGTAACATCTGTTTCTAACACATAAGCACTTTTAAAACATTTTCTGTTGCTGCACATCACGCTTGGGAACTCCTCGTGTTTCACGGTTTGCTCTCTTGGCGTGGTAGAAGGGCGCTAGCCTAGCTTTAGCCTAGCCTAGCTTTAGCTCCACAATGGCTTCCTCTCCTACTATTACTTCAGCTTCTCCGTCTCTTACTAAGTCTCCCCTTATCTCCTGCTCTCTGTGTCAGATGTTTAGCTATTCCTCTGCCTCCTTTAGTGATAATGGTACTTGTAATAAATGTAGTGTTTTTGTAGCTTTGGAGGCGAGGGTGTCAGAATTAGAGACCCGGCTCCGTGCTATGGAAAGACCAGCTGATAGCCGCCCCTTTGCTAGCGCGGAGCCACATAGACCTAGCGTTACTTCACTTAGTGGTCCTCCAGAAGCACCCGAGCAGCCGGGTAAGCAGGCCGGCTGGGTGACAGTTCGTAGGAAGCATAGCTCTAGATTTCAGCCCCCAGTTCACCACCAACCCGTCTGCGTTTCTAACAAATTTTCCCCACTCAGCGACACACCCGCTGAGAAGCCGACCCTGATAATTGGGAGCTCAATAGTCAGAAACGTGGCACTAGAGACACCAGGGACCATAGTTAAATGCCTGCCAGGGGCCAGAACGGGCGACATAGAATCTTACCTAAAACTGCTGGCTAAGGATAAGCGTAAATACAGTAAGATTTTTATTCACGCTGGCGGTAATGACACCCGGTCACGCCGATCGGAGGTCACTAAAGTTGGTGTTGCTTCGGTGTGTGAGTTTGCTAAAACAATGTCGGACTCCGTAATTTTCTCTGGTCCCCTGCCTGATCTGACCAGTGATGACATGTTTAGCCGCATGTCATCATTCAACCGCTGGTTGTCTAGGTGGTGTCCTGAAAACGACGTGGGCTACATTGATAACTGGCGAACTTTCTGGGGAAAACCTGGTCTGATCCGGAGAGACGGCATCCATCCCACTTTGGATGGTGCAGCTCTTCTTTCTAGAAATCTGGCCGGTTTTATTAGTTCTCCTAAATGCTGACAACCCAGGGTCCAGACCAGGAAGCAGAGCCGTAGTTTAACACACCTCTCTGCAGCTTCTGTACTGTTACCCACCCATTATCCTATTGAGACGGTGTCTTTCCCACGGCCAAAACTTAACAGATCAAAAACTTATCTAAAAGGAACAAATCATAAAAACCTAATAAAAATCAATACGGTTCACCTTGAACCTAAAAATAAAACAATTAAATGTGGTCTATTAAATATAAGGTCTCTCCCTCCAAAGACTTTGTTAGTTAACGAATTGATTTCTGATAAACAGATTGATTTGTTTTGTCTCACAGAAACCTGGCTACAAGAGGACTACGTTAGTATAAATGAGTCAACTCCCTCCAATTATTCAAATTTCCAC
The DNA here is from genome assembly GCA_037039145.1 of Fundulus diaphanus. NCBI lineage: Eukaryota > Metazoa > Chordata > Actinopteri > Cyprinodontiformes > Fundulidae > Fundulus > Fundulus diaphanus. Next base: position 48,189,140 of record CM073139.1, on the reverse strand, counting down.
ATTCCCAGATCTATGGGAAGAGGAGGAGGAGTGGCAGCCATCTTTCAGTCTGATTTATTAATTAGTCCCAGGCCAATTAATAACTACAGTTCTTTTGAACATTTAACCCTCAGTTTCCCTCATCCAAACTGCAAAGCAATAAAACCTCTTCTGTTTATTGTTTTGTATCGTCCACCAGGCCCTTGCACTCAGTTTTTGGATCAGCTGTCAGACTTCTTATCTGATTTGGTGTTAAATACTGATAAGGTTATTATAGTGGGTGATTTTAACATCCATGTTGACACAGAATGTGATAACCTTAGTGTAGCCTTTAAAACTATCCTAGATTCAATTGGTTTTGCTCAAAATGTGCATAAACCGACGCACTCTTGGCTCCATACTTTAGACCTTGTGCTGACATATGGCATTGATTGTGAAGAATTAACAGTATTTCCTCAAAACCCTGTCCTATCTGATCATTTTTTAATAACATTTGAGTTTAATCTAACGGAGTTCTCCACCCCCAAAAGAGGGTTCCATTATAGTAGATCTTTATCGGATAATGCTGTATCAAAACTTAAAGAGTCTGTCCCCTTTTTAATATCCTCCGTATTGCAGAAATGCCCTGTAGATGGCAGCAATGTTGTTTCTTCCAATTCACAAATAGATGTCTTTGTAAACGGTATGACTTTGTCATTGCGTTCTGCATTAGACAATGTAGCTCCCTTGAAAAAGAAGGTGATTATTCACAGGAAGCTGGCTCCTTGGTTTAATTCAGAGCTGCATTCCTTGAAGCACAATGTTAGGAAATTGGAGAGAAAATGGCGCTCTACACACCAAGAGGAATCCTACCTAATCTGGAGGGACAGTCTATTGTTGTATAACAAGACCATTCGCAGAGTTAGAGCAGCATATTTTTCATCATTAATTGAGGAGAATAAGAATAATCCTAGATTTCTCTTCAATACAGTTGCCAAACTTACCCAGAGCCACAGCTCTGTTGATCCAGCCATCCCCTTAGCTCTTAGCAGTAATGATTTTATGGGATTCTTCATAAATAAAATTGATTCCATTAAAAATAAAATAATTGGCATCCTCCCAAACATGATTACCTCGTCCACAGTAAGTGAGGCAGCATTGGAGGAATCCTTAGAACCTGCGCAGTGTCTGAACTGTTTAAAAGCAGTAGAGCTTTCTGAGCTATCTAGAATATTAGCTTCATCTAAACCTTCTACCTGTATGTTAGACCCAATCCCAACCAAGTTGTTTAAGGAGGTATTCCCTCTGATCAGTGGTCCTATTTTAGACATGATTAATCTATCCTTAGTAAATGTATATGTACCAAAGGCTTTTAAAGTAGCTGTTATTAAACCTTTACTTAAGAAACCTTCTCTTGATCAAGATGAGCTAGTAAACTACAGACCTATATCTAATCTTCTTTTCTTATCTAAAATTCTTGAGAAAGTAGTTGCTAATCAACTTTGTGAACATTTACAAAGTAATGACCTACTTGAGGAGTTTCAGTCAGGCTTTAGAGCTCATCATAGCACTGAAACAGCTCTGGTGAAGGTCACCAATGATATTCTCATGGCCTCAGATAATGGACTTGTGTCTGTACTTGTCCTGTTAGATCTCAGTGCTGCATTTGACACAGTTGATCACAATATTCTCCTACAAAGACTTGAGCATACTGTAGGGATTAAGGGGAAAGCATTAGGCTGGTTTAAATCTTATCTGTCGGACAGATTCCAGTTTGTTCATGTTAATAATAAATCTTCTTCAAACTCTAGGGTCACCTGTGGAGTACCACAGGGTTCAGTCCTTGGACCAATTCTATTTACTATATATATGCTTCCGGTTGGCAAAATTATCAGACAGCATGGGATTAATTTCCACTGTTATGCTGATGACACTCAGCTATATCTATCCATAAATCCTGATGAATCCAATCAGTTACTTCGACTGCAGTCATGTCTTGATGACATCAAAAGCTGGATGACTTTAAATTTCCTGCATCTAAATTCTGACAAGACAGAAGTTGTAATCTTTGGGCCAGAGTCCTCAAAAAATAAACTTCTTAATCAATCACTGAATCTGGATGGCATTAACTTGGCCTCTGGTAATAAAGTAAAAAATCTTGGTGTTATTTTTGACCAAGACATGTCATTTAAATCCCATATTAAACAGGTTTCCAGAGTTTCCTTTTTTCACCTCCGGAATATCGCCAAAATTAGAAACATTCTGTCCAGGGGTGATGCTGAAAAACTAGTCCATGCATTTGTTACTTCAAGGCTGGACTATTGTAATTCTTTACTATCAGGAAGTCCACAAAATGCAGTTCGAAGTCTTCAGCTGATCCAAAATGCTGCGGCAAGAGTTCTGATGAAAATCAACAAGAGGGATCATATTTCTCCAATTTTAGCTTCCCTTCATTGGCTTCCTGTTAAATCAAGAATAGAATTTAAAATTCTTCTTCTAACGTATAAAGCCCTTAATAATCAGGCTCCATCATATATCAGAGCTCTGATTACTCCGTATGTTCCTAACAGAGCACTTCGCTCTCAGACTGCAGGTCTGCTGGTGGTTCCTAGAGTCTCTAAAAGTAGAATGGGAGGCAGATCCTTTAGCTATCAGGCTCCTCTCCTGTGGAACCAACTCCCAGTTTTGGTCCGTGAGGCAGACACCCTATCTATTTTTAAGACTAATCTTAAAACATTCCTTTTTGACAAAGCTTATAGTTAGAGTGGCTCATGTGACCCTGAGCTACCTCTATAGTTATGCTGCTATAGGCTTAGGCTACTGGAGGACATCAGGGTCTAATTTTCTCACTCTACTGATTTCTACTGTTCTTCATTCTACGGTTCTCCAGTTTTGCATTGTATTACATTGAAATGACTGTCGTCATTTCAGCTTTTAACTTTTTGCTCTCTCTCTTTTTCTTCATAGTAGGTACACCTGGTCTGGCGTTCTGTTAACTTTGACATCATCCAGAGAAGACGGCTCACCCGTTACTACCATCTAATGTAGAACAGATTACTAGATCAATGTGTGCTTCTGTGCTTTTGTCTCTCTTGTTGTGTCTCTGCTCTGTCTTCTGTAACCCCAGTCGGTCGAGGCGGATGACCGTTCATACTGAGCCCGGTTCTGCCGGAGGTTTTTTTTTCCCGTTAATGGGTGGTTTTTCTTCCCACTGTCGCTTCATGCTTGCTCAGTATGAGGGATTGCAGCAAAGCCATGTACAATGCAGACGACTCTCCCTGTAGCTCTACGGTTCCCCAGGAGTGAATGCTGCTTGTCAAGACTTTGATGCAATCAACTGGTTTCCTTATATAGGACATTTTGACCAATCTGTATAATCTGACCCAATCTGTATAATATGATTGAACTTGATTTTGTAAAGTGCCTTGAGATGACATGTTTCATGATTTGGCGCTATATAAATAAATTGAATTGAATTGAATTAAATCAATATGCAATAAAAAGCTATCAGTAACAACCTTGTAAACAAATGTCCAGCAAAAACTTTACAAAAAACTTTCACAGAAAAAAAGGCTCAGTGTCTGGTTCACCTGGAGAGTGCCACGTGTCATCGCTGTCATCAGTAGGCCAAGGGGTAGGTTGATTCACCTGCCTGGGGATAGGCCTGGTTGAACTGCTCTTTTTTTCTTGGGGCAGAGGCAACCGTGCGCTTTATGGGGTTTGGAGCAGTCTGTAGCTGATGGGCAGGTTGTTGATACCTTACATCTTCTGCTGCACTATTGTCACTAGGGAAGCAAAGACATATTTTAAAGATTAGATTTGACTGTGTTTATCTAAATGGAAGGCTAAAACTAAAATTGCATCTGACACTGGTTTATTATAAATGTAGGAATAAAATGGCAATCACATAAGGACATTTATTTTGCAACCATAATTGTATCCAAAATAGACGTCACCTTGAAGAAAAACAGGATGCCTCAACTGAAGTGGTTGGACGTACGGTCCTTTCTGTGCCTGATGGTCCTGCTTCTTCTTTGCTGTAATAACATAGAGGTAGAATAGTTTACTGCAAAGTTTTCAAAAAATGAGATGATACATTATTTTCTACTGTTCTCCAAAAACAGCAAAACAACTAAATACGTTTTGTAAAAAAGCAGTGTATTGGAAAAGTATAACCACCTCATAAATTGCTTTTAGATCATCCAACATACAGTACAGGTATAAAACAGCAGTTGTATCTGTTGTAAAGTGTGAATGATATAAACACTTCATACAAGGCTTTTTAGACCATCCAACTTACAGTAAAAGTAATTGTGCTGCTGGAGTGGAAGGAGGGGTGAAGCTAATCACACCACGATAGATTATTACCTACAGCTCTGCAGAAACAGCAAAATACTGTTATGCCATTAGGACATGACAAACTGCAACTCCCAGCATGCTACACAGTTGAACTGGCTGCCCCGATGGAAACCATATCTGGTCACCATGGTGACAGACTTTAAAAGGCGAAGGTGGCCCATTCTCGTTCTTCTTTTCTGACAGATTGCCTTGTTGAGAAGACCTTTAGCTGTCTCTCACGTTGGGCCCCCCCATGTGGCACGTGATTCGATTCCCGGGTGGTCCGAGCTTCACCGAATCACTTTTCCCATTCACCCAATCAGGGAGGTCCTGACTTTAAAATTAACATTAATTCATTTTTGATCCAACTGGAAGCTCCGTTATCGTCCAGAGATCCACGAGATCCGGTCGTTTTTGTTTTGGCCAAACAAGTCGTCGGAGAAGCGCCCAGAGAACGTGGTGTTCCCTGCTCCTTTCAGTGAACTGTGCCAAGCCTAGCCGAGACTCCGGCTGGAAGCGGCGGGCGCTGGGTCAAGCCGCATCAAGCTCCTTGCTGGAGCAACACCAAGTAAACAGATTTTCCTTTTTTTAGTTCCTTTTTTTACCCTTAAGGTGGTATTTTGTGACTGGGCAGAACCTAAAGTACTCTAAACGGAGTTTAACTGTGCTGCTTTTTCCCATGTGTGCATGAATTCTAAGTGATCTTTGCTGTGTTGGTTTTGTTTGAGGATAAACTGGCCGTGCCGATCGGCTGAAATTAGGGGAGTATTTCTATCCTTACCCCCCTGAGCCCGCCCATACCGGTATGGGCGGGCTCAGGGGGGTAAGGGCAGACAAATCATTATACTTTTTTTATACTTTATTAAGAATATGTTGAAGTGGTGTGTGATTGCATTGGTTAGAGTTGAATTGGAACTGATCAAACCCCTAGAATAGGATGCAATCTCAGGGTTAATGTTTTATTGTGCAATTACACACTGTTTTAAAGTTATTTAATGTTTAAAAAATAACTCTGTTAAGTATTGTCTGGTAAATATAAGCCCAAACAGCTGATATTGGGACAATAGTTACAAAGGATGATTCGAGCACTGGCATTCTTTTAACAGCAAACTCTGCACACATGTAGAATAAAAGAGTGACATCTCTTCAAGTTCAAGAATTTATTAACATAAATAAATGAAAATCCAGAGAACATCACTATATAATGCTGTTTATCTGAATTAACACTATATTTCAATCAACAAATCCTCTCTACTCGGCTAGTGAAACTTAACTAAAACTACTAAGCAAAATGAAGATAAAAAAGAAGGAGCTATGTACACACAAAAGAAACAAAAGAAACTATATATAATTGTTGATCACCATCAGAATGATTCAGTGAATTCTTATCGTACACTCTCATGTAGATTATGAAGGAACAAAGACTTAAAAAGTGGGTCCTCTTCAGGACCTGGAGAATTACATCCCTGGGAATAAACGTTCCTTAAATGATAGTAATAATCTCTGGGTGTTTCATTTTCCTGTTGAATAACGCTGAAAGCGTCAAGAGTTATTGAAGCCTGATCCCTGTACACAGAATATTCTTCTCTTAAAGCTTTGCAAAGAGCTGAATAACTGTCACGAATCTCTGGAGGAGGAGCTTTAATGAAAACATGAACGCTTCTAGCTGTTGTTTTCCAAATAAGCTTTAGTTTCTCATAAGATGAGGGAGATGGCAGGTCAAAGAGACAGCATTCGACTTCCTGCAGATAATTATGAATGTTGGAATCATGATTATCTGGGTCAAAATGTTCTATGTCCAGAGCAAGGGACTGAAGTTGGAGAATACGGAGACCATGATTATGAGGTGGACCTGGACCACCTGGGAAGTCAAACTGGTGATGTTCATGATCTGATGGAGGTCTGTGAACTAACCTTTGATGTAAGGAAGAATGTTCCTGACCTAAGTGAGAGTTTTCCCAGGTGTGAACTCTGACATGTGGTGGGGGCTTAGGTTGGTGTGGTCCACCTGTATGACTCTTCTGGCCCTTAGGGGGCGGCACAGAGTCAGGACAGGTGGTGGTATGAGTCAGGTGTGATGGCTGCTAATCCCTCCAATCTGAACCAACTATGTCTGCAGAGTTAAATCGGGCATACACTGTACGATATTTTCAATCGTGGTACTCATATACAGCTCAAACTGTCCGACAAAACCGCAGGGTTTTAAAGTTCACAGCTCTCCATATCTGTTCTTACACTATGCAGCCTGACGCTCTGATGCCACCTGACTGCTCACAATGTACATTCAAAATCCACGTGTCGGACTCAGCCCCGTAGAGAGATGGCGCTGCTCGGACTCGTCTACCCGGAGCCCAAATCGGCGTGAGAAGTGAATCGTCCCTCGTTACCCCCCCAACCACCCACCCACCCACCCTCGTGTACTACATGGATGCACGATCTAGCTGAAACTCGGCCCGATCCAGAAAATTCTCGCACAACTGAAGAATCGGCCCAAAAAGGGCACAAACCCGTACAGTGTATGCCCAGCTTTATTTACCTGGTACTCTCTTTGGGGCTGTCTACTGCAGCAGGGTGGTGCAACGCTCCACTGTGGACAGTCTGACTTCCAGCATCTCCCATGGGCTAACCCAGTTTTACGATGCTAAACCAATAGAAATTACGAGCTCTTTATCGCCTGCTTTGACCTTTTAGGATTTAGTAGCGTTGTTGCGGAAGACTTCACCTTTTAAGGAATTAGTAGCTTTTTAAGCTTATGCTTTTCAACTTTATTTTAAGGAAAATTAGCAATTTTAGCTTTATGAGCACCCCCCTTTCGACATAAACAGATCTTTGATCCATAATTTTTGCCTCAGAATTGAGTGATTCCATATTCTTTTCCCTCTGCTTGGTCTAAAAAATGTAACCGTTACTGACTAACACATTTTTTTCCTGATTTCTTTTAGTGTTTCTTAAAACTAGACAGCTGCTATTTGAAATTACTTTAGTTTTGTGTCATGTCTGTGATCTGTTTTTCTGCAAAATTAAACAACTGAATGAACATTCTCCGAGGTTGTTGATTCCATAACTTTTGCCAGGGGTTGTACATGTTCAAGTGATGAAAATAACATTTGATCATAAAAGGATTTATAATAAACAATGAAATAAGTGTACAAAAGGTAAAGATGATTATTTAATATTCATGAATGTCTTGTAATTGTTTTTTGTAATTTCAATTCAATTCAATTCAATTTTATTTATATAGCGCCAATTCATGAAACATGTCATCTCGAGGCACTTTACAAAGTCAAGTTCAATCATATTATACAGATTGGGTCAGATTATACAGATTGGTCAAAAATGTTCCTATATAAGAGAACCAGTTGATTGCATCAAAGTCCCGACAAGCAGCATTCACTCCTGGGGAAGCGTAGAGCTACAGGGAGAGTCGTCTGCATTGTACATGGCTTTGCTGCAATCCCTCATACTGAGCAAGCATGAAGCGACAGTGGGAAGAAAAACTCCCCATTAACGGGAAGGAAAACCTCCGGCAGAACCGGGCTCAGTATGAACGGTCATCTGCCTCGACCCACTGGGGGTTACAGAAGACAGAGCAGAGACACAACAAGAGAGACAAACAAGCACAAAAGCACACATTGATCCAGTAATCTGTTCTACATTAGATGGTAATAGCGGGTGAGCCGTCTTCACTGGATGATGTCACAGTTAACAGAATGCCAGACCAGGTGTACCTACTATGAAGATAAAAGAGAGAGAACAGAAAGTTAAAGCAGAAATGACAACACGTAATGCATAACTGAAGAACAGTAGAACTCTATAGAGTGAGAAAATTAGATCCTGATGTCCTCCAGTAGCCTAAGCCTATAGCAGCAAAACTATAAAGGTAGCTCAGAGTAACATGAGCCACTCTAGTTATAAGCTTTGTCAAAAAGGAAGGTTTTAAGATTAGTCTTAAAAGTAGACAGGGTGTCTGCCTCACGGACCAAAACTGGGAGTTGGTTCCACAGGAGAGGAGCCTGATAGCTAAAGGATCTGCCTCCCATTCTACTTTTAGAGACTCTAGGAACCACCAGCAGACCTGCAGTCTGAGAGCGAAGTGCTCTGTTAGGAACATACGGGGTAATCAGAGCTCTGATATATGATGGAGCTTGATTATTAAGGGCTTTATACGTTAGAAGAAGAATTTTAAATTCTATTCTTGATTTAACAGGAAGCCAATGAAGGGAAGCTAAAATTGGAGAAATATGATCCCTCTTGTTGATTTTCATCAGAACTCTTGCTGCAGCATTTTGGATCAGCTGAAGACTTTGAACTGCATTTTGTGGACTTCCTGATAGTAAAGAATTACAATAGTCCAGCCTTGAAGTAACAAATGCATGGACTAGTTTTTCAGCATCACTCCTGGACAGAATGTTTCTAATTTTGGCGATATTCCGGAGGTGAAAAAAGGAAACTCTGGAAACCTGTTTAATATGGGATTTAAATGACATGTCTTGGTCAAAAATAACACCAAGATTTTTTACTTTATTACCAGAGGCCAAGTTAATGCCACCCAGATTAAGTGATTGGTTAAGAAGTTTATTTTTTGAGGACTCTGGCCCAAAGATTACAACTTCGGTCTTGTCAGAATTTAGATGCAGGAAATTTAAAGTCATCCAGCTTTTGATGTCATCAAGACATGACTGCAGTCGAAGTAATTGATTGGATTCATCAGGATTTATGGATAAATATAGCTGAGTGTCATCAGCATAACAGTGGAAATTAATCCCATGCTGTCTGATAATTTTGCCGATCGGAAGCATATATATAGTAAAGAGAATTGGTCCAAGGACTGAACCCTGTGGTACTCCACAGGTGACCCTAGAGTTTGAGGAAGATTTATTATTAACATGAACAAACTGGAATCTGTCAGACAGATAAGATTTAAACCAGCCTAATGCTTTCTCCTTAATCCCTACAGTATGTTCAAGTCTTTGTAGGAGAATATTGTGATCAACTGTATCAAATGCAGCACTGAGATCTAACAGGACAAGTACAGACACAAGTCCATTATCTGAGGCCATGAGAATATCATTAGTGACCTTCACCAGAGTTGTTTCAGTGCTATGATGAGCTCTGAAGCCTGACTGAAACTCCTCAAGTAGGTCATTGCTTTGTAAATGTTCACAAAGTTGATTAGCAACTATTTTCTCAAGAATTTTAGATAAGAAAAGAAGATTAGATATAGGTCTGTAGTTTACTAGCTCATCTTGATCAAGAGAAGGTTTCTTAAGTAAAGGTTTAATAACAGCTACTTTAAAAGCCTGTGGTACATATCCATTTACTAAGGATAGATTAATCATGTCTAAAATAGGACCACTGATCAAAGGGAATACCTCCTTAAACAACTTGGTTGGGATTGGGTCTAACATACAGGTAGAAGGTTTAGATGAAGCTAAGATTTTAGATAGCTCAGAAAGCTCTACTGCTTCTAAACAGTTCAAACACTGTGCAGGTTCTAAAGATTCCTCCAACGCTGCCTTACTTACTGGGGATGAGGTAATCATGTTTGGGAGGATGCCAATTATTTTATTTTTAATGGCATCAATTTTATTTATGAAGAATCCCATAAAATCATTACTACTAAGAGCTAGGGGAATGGATGGATCAACAGAGCTGCAGCTCTGAGTAAGTTTGGCAACTGTACTAAAGAGAAATCTAGGATTATTTTTATTCTCTTCAATTAATGATGAAAAATATGATGCTCTAACTCTTCGAAGGGTCTTGTTATACAACAATAGACTGTCCCTCCAGATTAAGTAGGATTCCTCTTGGTGTGTAGAGCGCCATTTTCTCTCCAATTTCCTAACATTGTGCTTCAAGGAACGCAGCTCTGAATTAAACCAGGGAGCCAGCTTCCTGTGAATTATCACCTTCTTTTTCAAGGGAGCTACATTGTCCAATGCAGAACGCAATGAGGAAGTCACACTGTTAGCAAAGGTATCGATTTGTGAATGGGCAGAAACAGCATTGCTGCTATCTGCAGGGTATTTCTGCAATACTGAGGATATTAAAAGGGGGACAGACTCTTTAAGTTTTGATACAGCATTATCTGATAAAGATCTACTATAATGGAACCCTCTTTTGGGGGGTGGAGAACTCAGTTAGATTAAACTCAAATGTTATTAAAAAATGATTGGATAGGACAGGGTTGTGAGAGAATACTGTTAATTCTTCACAATCAATGCCATATGTCAGCACAAGGTCCAAAGTATGGAGCCGAGAGTGCGTTGGCTTATGCACATTTTGAGCAAAACCAATTGAATCTAGGATAGTTTTAAAGGCTACACTAAGGTTATCACATTCAGTGTCACCATGAATGTTAAAATCACCCACTATAATAACCTTGTCAGTATTTAACACCAAATCAGATAAGAAATCTGACAACTGATCCAAAAACTGAGAGTAAGGGCCTGGTGGACGATACAAAACAATAAACAGAAGAGCTCTCTTACTGAACAATTACAGTTATAAACACATGGATAAAAATCGCAAATGTTAAAATAAAAGAAACATTTTGGCTATATGAGCTATTCATATTAATAAAAAGGTAGAAAACAGAAAAAATATAAATCGGGAACTTAAGATCCAATCGGGTTTGACTGCATCGTTACATCTCTGCACATCACTCACCTGTCAAGGATAAACATTCATGTTCCTACAACTTAAATTCTGAAGTGTGCTGTACACTAAGAACACACCTGTGTAACAGCTCCCTCTGAAAATTAAACAAATTAATTTTTTTAAATGTTTTAAGACAAAACTAAAAAATAACAACTAGAGAAATGCTTAAACTAGCAACTGAAGACTGTTGCCTTTAATGACAACAAACATCTCGCAGCAAACAACAGCTGTGCAGTTTGAGTAAATATTCATAGAGTTATTTTCCCTCCTGTGTGGATTCTCATGTGTCTGTTTAAATTAGATTTTTGCCTAAATCTTTTTCCACATAGATCACAACAGAAAGGCTTCTGTCCTGTGTGGATTCTCATGTGTCTATTTAAAGTTGTTTTTTGGCTAAATCTTTGTCCACATAGATCACAGCAGAAAGGCTTCTCTCCTTTATGGATTCTCATGTGTGTGTTTAAAGTTGATTTTTGTCTAAATCTTTGTCCACATAGATCACAACAGAAAGACTTCTGTCCTGTGTGGAATATCATGTGTCTCTTTAAATGTGTTTTTTGTCTAAATCTTTGTCCACATAGATCACAACAGAAAGGCTTCTGTCCTGTATGGAATATCATGTGTGTGTTTAAATGTGTTTTTTGTCTAAATCTTTGTCCACATAGATCACAACAGAAAGGCTTCTGTCCTGTGTGGATTCTCATGTGTGTGTTTAAAGTGGATTTATGGCTAAAGCTTTGTCCACATAGATGACAACAGAAAGGCTTCTGTCCTGTGTGGATTATCATGTGTGTATTTAAATATGATTTTCGGCTAAATCTTTGTCCACATAGATCACAACAGAAAGGCTTCTCTCCTGTATGGATTCTCATGTGTGTGTTTAAATCGTATTTTTTAATAAATGTTTTGCCACAGTCTTTGCAGCTAAGCTTCCCTCCTTTCCTTCGTGACTCCACATGTTTCGTCTCTGTAGAACATTTCTTATATCCAGAGTCTGACAAGTGTTTCAGCTCAGACAGAGGGTGTTCTACATCACTGTCCTCTTCATCCTCCTCAGTGTCTTCGGCCTCTGAAGAAGTGGAAGCATCTCCATGATCTTGTATCCGGATGGATTCTTCTCCATCATTCTCTTCTGGAAGCTCTCTGCCTTTAATCTGGTCTGGATAAAGCTGTGAGAGCAGCAGAGACTGTTCATCATCCAGACTCTTTATGGGAGGAGCAGAGACTGGAAACCTGATGGCATTAATCACCTCCTTCCCATTGAGCTGCTCTCCTGGCAGACTGATGTAGACTCCCTCCTGTTCCTCCTTGATGTGGGGGGGCTTTGGGTCATGCAGGTCATCAGGAGGTCTGTGGTCTAAAGAAGCTTCTTCTTTAACAATCAGCTTCTGCTGAACATCTGCAGGAAACATTGAAACACATTATGCACATTAGAAAGTATTTTGATCCCAGCCTGAACTGAGGCACATTTTAATAAAGACATATTTAGGTAATTTAGTTAGATTTATTTATTTCATTCAGGGTTCCTACAGCATAAAGCAAGTTAAATTCAAGACTTTTTAATGCCACTTGATACAAAAAGTTAAGACCAACTTCACGATAAATAAGATAAACCTGGTTGCGACAACTTCACCCAAATGTTTATTTGGGTGAAGTTACAGATATATTTTTTAACAACTACTGAACTGAATTCACAAACTTTGTTTTGTTCCCTACTAAAATAAACTATAAATCAGTTTTAAAAACCACAACATAACCAGTGCCAACTCTTTTTCGCAGCTATGATCCGGCCGCAACAGTTTTTATTGGTTCCGCTATCGGGACAGAACCAATAATGGTTACATTGAGCCGTTCGGTAAATCTATAAGATTATAATTGTGTCAATTATTTTACTGTTTGGTAAGGATTACAAAAATAAAATCCTATTTATGACCTGGTAACAATTTTAAGACCTAAGAAAGACTGATTTAAGACATTTTAATGCCAATTAAGGCCTTAATTTTGTATTACAGAATTCATCGCCTTTTAAGACTTTTTAAGGATCCGCAGGAACCCTGTTCATTAAACTACTACTTTTTGTTGTTGTTTATTTTGCAGCCATTTAAATCAAACTACAACTCTGATCTTATCTGCTCTAACAAAGGCAACTCCAAGTCCCTCCTCTCTTTAATGCACAAGATTTTTCACCCCCTGATTCCCTGCCTTCTCACATGTATTCAAGTCAGACTTGTTATTCATTAATTATCTTTTTTAATAAAAATAAAAAAATCAGCTCGATTCACATACGACCCCCTTCTCCTCCCCCATAGCCAGTCATTTTCCTGCTTCCTACTGCCCACCTCCTCTGAAATTTCTGATCTCATCCATAAATACAAGTCCTCAACCTCTTGAACTCCCCCCCCCCCAGCTCTGGTCAAAACCTGTCTCACCTTTCCTCCTCCCCTTCATTACTTCCATTATTCAACATCTGCAGGAGACATTGAAACACATTATGCATATTAGAAATATTTTTATCCCAGCCTGAACTGAGGCACATTTTAATAAAGACATTTAGGTAATTTAGTTAGATTTAATTATTTCATTAAACTACTACCTTTTCTTTTTTTATTTTGCACCCATCACTAAATCAAACTACTATTCTGATCTTATCTGCTCCAACAAAAGCAACTCCAAGTCCCTCTTCTCAATAATGCACAAGATTTTTGACACACCCCTCCGATTTCTATAGACCAGTTCACTGCTATTGTTTTCATCCAGGTTTTTCGCGCATGCACGCCGGACTGGAAGGCGCACATAGCGGGCGCAAACAAAGGAAACTGATGAGTTCTCGACATATTTTTCTTCTTTAGATAACGTATCACAAGATCGTTTTAAGACTAAGTTGATGGTTGATGGTATCAGATTGGCCAAGTGTTCCGTACCGCGACATATAGAGCTGCCTTATAAACACGGCAGGCCAGTACACACGAGAGAGCGTGAAAGCCCCTGAAACCACTGGACGGCTACAATTATTTTATATCTGGACACAGGCACCAGCAACTTTCACGACCCCATGAGGGATTAAGCGGGTCAGAACATGGATGGATGGATGAATGGATGGATGTTCAGACATGTTTGTGCAACAGCAGAAAGCGGAGTCGACACAGACAGCGCCTCAGCAGAGAGGAAGACCCGCCACCGGTAGGTTAAAAAAAAACATTTTTCACTAAGGATTATTTAGGTGTTTTTGTCTTATTAATCCTTTTCACAGACTCATGCCAGAGGGTTTGCATACATTGTACATGTACGTATATTATTACGAAACGAATGTCTACGTCTTAACTTAAGTATATATCCTATTTTTTTTATTTATATCATTATGTAAGTAGAACAATGACCAGTGCAAAATTAAGTTGTATTTATCAGAGATGAAGTGTAGACTGCAAATTCTGTCGTGGTATGATGGCTCCCACAGTCCATTGGGATTGTCTGCCTGCATCCTTTTCATTGTAATTATCCATTTCTTTCGTCTTTCTTCGTCCTTCGGTAAACGACAGAAACGTACATCCGACGATTTGGAATGCCTCTGTGTGCAACCGGCAGCACAACAAGTGGTAGGCATTGTTTAGATTCCAAAAATAAAATAACTAAAAGCACGCTCTAAATCACCCGTTTTGTCATGTAGTTGACGACAACAGTCCTGTTTTTGCCTACCCGCGGGACCCGGATGTAGTGCTGACATCACGCGTGAACTGGTCTATGGAGCAATGGACCAATCCTGCCATAATTAAAAATACACACAGAAATAAATGAAGGACTTAATAATATAAAATGGTTTGAAAAAGTAGCTAATAATATGAATTTGTGTGCCATTAAATGTGAAATAAATAGGGCAGGCAAAAATACGTTGGGTAAAAAAAACTTAGAAATGTTAGAGGCAGAAATAAATGATTGTTTCAGAAATAGAAGGTTATAATAAAATATAAAGAAATATTTATGGTGGAGTAAAAACATGCTTTAAACATGTTGCTTTAAAAATACGAAGTAGAAATAGACGAAGTGGAAAAAGGGAAGAAGGAAATAAAAGACTAGGCGAAAATACTGAGTAAAAAACAGAAATGTTAGAGGCAGAAATAAATCATTGTTTCAGAAATACAAGAATGTTAAAATAAAAGGAAAGGAAATATTTATGGTGGAGTAAAAACAGGCTTTAAAAATGTGTTGTAAATCAGAATGAAACAAAAATAAAAACATATTTTAAAAATGTTGGTGTAAATAAATATCAAACAATAAAAAAGGTTGCAGTGGAAATACGGAACCAAAAAAACCCACTTGCAATAAATACACAAAGACAAAATAAAGACTTCAATAAAAACGTATAACAGAAAACAAGTGGGTTAAAAATAAGTCAGCATAAAAGCAAGAAAAGTAAAAAGTGTAAGTTAAATTATATATTTTTTGATGAATAATTAATTGCTTAAGAAATATCTTTATTATTTTGCCACATTTAATGGCACACAAATTCATATTAGCAGCTACTTTTTCAAGCCATTTTATATTATTAACACCTTCATTTATTTCTGTGTGTATTTTTCATTATGGCAGGATGGGTCCTCCATAGGCTCCTCCCTTGACACCCAGCTTTATTTATCCAGCAAACCCACCTCCTCACTCCCCCTCTTGTCTCTTACTAACTCCTAACTTAAAATTAAAGACTGGTTTAGCTCAAACCTCCTTAAACTAAACAGTGATAAAAACGAATTTCTCCTCGTCACCACCAAATCCACCCCATCGAAAATCAATAGTTTCTCTCTACCCATTGACAACTCCTTGGTCTCCCCCTCCCTCAGGTCAAGAGTCTGGGTGTCATCCTCGACTCCTCCCCATCCTTTCAGTCACACATAAATAACATTACCCGGTTTGCTTACTTCCATCTTCGCAACATTAACCGCCTCCGTTCCTCCCTCACCGCTCACACTGCCTCTATCCTCATTCAATTCAATTCAATTCAATTCAATTTTATTTATATAGCGCCAAATCATGAAACATGTCATCTCAAGGCACTTTACAAAATCAAGTTCAATCATATTATACAGATTGGGTCATCCACAGCCTCATCACCTCTCGTCTTGATTATTGTAATTTTCATCTTATTGGCTCGTGTCATCACCAGAACTCCCTCTTTTCACCATATTACCCCTGTCCTTCAGCAGCTTCATTGGCTCCCAGTTCAATTTAAAGTTCTTCTGTATATTTTCAAAGCCATCCATAACCTTACTCCTCCATATCTACCAGACCTCCTCCACATCGCCACCTCCTCCCGCTCCCTCAGATCCTCCTCCACCATCCACCTAACCCTGACCCTGCCTGACTCGTCACAATGGGGAGCAGAGCCGTCAGCCGCTCTGATCCCCAGACCTCCGTAGAATTGACTCTCTCCCCCTGTTCAGAACCACCTGTTCCAGCTCGCTTATCTGTAAATACACTATTCTCGTCCCTCTTCATAACTGTTTTTATGATCCCTGTATTTGTATTTTTGTATTTTTATTTATATTGTCTGTAAAGTGACCTTGAGTGTCAAGAAAGACAATGTTAAATAAGATGTATTATTATTATTATTTTTATTATTAATGAATCCAGAGAGTTTCGGCCTTTAGCTGCAACACAGGACACAGTGTTATAAGAATTATTATTCTGAAGTCACTATGGCCTCACACCACTCGGACAGAGGAGGCCTGGAGACAAGATGTCTGTGTATGTAATCCACTGTTGCTGAGTGCAAGGCTGAATGCTGCGTAGATACTGTGCAGCATGGAGATTGTCTAGGATGGACTGTCTTTGTTATGTCTCAAGCCAAGGACACAGTGCAGTATTAGGAGAAGCCGAAAAAGCGAGACAGGCAGAGACAGGGCAGACGCAGACTGCAGCGGGACCGTGGGGTGCGATTTACTTTCCATCTATGTGATCTCTGCTCTGTTTCTCAATTAAAGTGCTGGAACGTCATCACCGCCGTCTCCTCATTTAGTAAAGATGGGAACTCAGTTATCTTTGCTTAGAATTCTATTAACACAGAGAAACAAAGTAAAGCAATCCTTACTGTTGATAGGAGCAGCAGTTAATGGAAAGCTGCTATCAGTCTCCTCCTTCACAAGGAGCTGCTCTCCTTCCTGACGGGCCCCGGGTTCCTCCTGTTCCTCCTTTATGTGGAGGGGCTCTGACTCCTGCTGCTCCCCCTCAGGACTCTGTTCTTCAGGAGCCTCTTCTTTAACATCTGCAGCCAACACTGAAACACATTACACGCTTTATCAACAACTAGACCTTTACAATGTTACAACCATGGGAAAGATTCAGTTTAGAGAAAAAGATTTGATCAGCAGTGTAGAGAAAACTGAACCTCAGGAACTGACAGTTTCACCCTAGAAATGATCACCGGTAACTTTAGGGTCATTCTGTTGTGGAAATTTAATGTAAATATTCTGTTAAAATGTTGAATAATGGCTAAATTTGATAGACGAGCTATAAAGTGACAGTTAAAGATCGATATATAAATATATATTTGTCATATGATTACATATTTGTAACTGATCAATTGAACAGTTAATATATAAATGTCTTTTTATAGCTTTTTTGCATTTAATGGCACACAGTTTTATTTTACTAGCTACTTTTTGGACTGCTATTTATTTAAGTGAGTCATTGATTTTTACGGTATGTATTCAAAATTATGACAGGATTGGTCCTCCATAGAAACAGCCACAAGAAAACATGCAACCTTCTTCCTAAACAATATAAACCAAAAAGTATTTTTCGGAGTAATTTTTCCAAGCACAAAGAAAACTTGATACTGAACGTTGCTACATGCTAAGCTAGCGTTAGCACCTCCTAAACTACATGCTAAGCTAGCATTAGCAGCTCCTAAGCAGAGCTGCAGGCTTAGCCAGTTTTCTGGGGGAAACCCTGCAACGAGTTGTGATGAAGAGGAGGAATCCATCAGCTGCTGAAAACGGCTCCTAAACTTTAGCTCCATCCACACAGTTAGCATGAAGAAGGAAATCTCCAAACCTGATGGGTGCAGCAGAACTCTGGGCTGGAAAACATCCCCCAT